>OX596148.1:5000-45000 GCA_951394285.1 Epirrhoe tristata | reverse complement strand
TCATACAACAAAATGACACAGTGACAGTGTGTGACAGTATATAAAATTAAAAATCAAAAACAAACAAAATAAATACACAGTAGTTTAACAAAAAAGTAGAAAGTGGTTCCAATTACGAGTCAGGCTCTATGAAAGAACCATTCAGCCGTCCCACTTTCCGAAGAACGGTCTTCGCAAAAGCGAGAAACTTCGTTAGGTTAGGTTAGGTTAGGTTAGGTTAGGTTAGGTTAGGTTAGGTTAGGTTAGGTTAGGTTAGGTTAGGTTAGGTTAGGTTAGGTTAGGTTAGGTTAGGTTAGGTTAGGTTAGGTTAGGTTAGGTTAGGTTAGGTTAGGTTAGGTTAGGTTAGGTTAGGTTAGGTTAGGTTAGGTTAGGTTAGGTTAGGTTAGGTTAGGTTAGGTTAGGTTAGGTTAGGTTAGGTTAGGTTAGGTTAGGTTAGGTTAGGTTAGGTTAGGTTAGGTTAGGTTAGGTTAGGTTAGGTTAGGTTAGGTTAGGTTAGGTTAGGTTAGGTTAGGTTAGGTTAGGTTAGGTTAGGTTAGGTTAGGTTAGGTTAGGTTAGGTTAGGTTAGGTTAGGTTAGGTTAGGTTAGGTTAGGTTAGGTTAGGTTAGGTTAGGTTAGGTTAGGTTAGGTTAGGTTAGGTTAGGTTAGGTTAGGTTAGGTTAGGTTAGGTTAGGTTAGGTTAGGTTAGGTTAGGTTAGGTTAGGTTAGGTTAGGTTAGGTTAGGTTAGGTTAGGTTAGGTTAGGTTAGGTTAGGTTAGGTTAGGTTAGGTTAGGTTAGGTTAGGTTAGGTTAGGTTAGGTTAGGTTAGGTTAGGTTAGGTTAGGTTAGGTTAGGTTAGGTTAGGTTAGGTTAGGTTAGGTTAGGTTAGGTTAGGTTAGGTTAGGTTAGGTTTTTTTTTTTTTTTTTTTTCCTATCCATCTGTCATTTGGTTGTATTTTCCTGCTATTTTATACAGGATAGCTTTTTGTTTATTTTTAAGATTTTTGAAGGTTTTAATATAATTGCATAAGAAGATGATTCCAGTTACAAAATTTAAGACAGATGGATTATTATTAAATATGAACAGAATAAATATGTTATTATATATAATTAATATTAATATACTATTATAAACTATACGATACTCTTACAAACTAAACTTATTCTAGGTTTTATTAAATTGTTTAAGGTTGTTTATAATTGTTATTGCAAGATTTTCGAATGACGTTATACTGCTGTCCTTGCTTAAAATATCTGGTAAGTTAAAAGGATCAATTCTTAAATTGTGACAAAGTTGGGTGTGGTTAAACCTCACGATAGCAAACCGTGCACAGTGCTTTAGAAGATGGTCAGGGTTTTGTATGCTTATATTATCGCAAGGACAGAGATCAGTGTTGGACACTTTGAATCGATGAAGGTATTCCCTGTGCCAGCCATGACCCGTTAGGATTTGTGTAAGTGCAAATCCAGGCTTTAATTTGGAGAGCAGAGACCTCACACTTGATAGGTCCGGACACCACGCGCGAGTTTGGGCTCCTTGTCGGCTTGTTTGGTATAGTCGGTCACTTTCTACTGCAGACATAGCTTTAGCCTTAGCTTTTACAAAACTGATGGGGAAATGGCAGTAGTCAGGAGCTTTATGGGATTGCCCCGCTTCTTTAGCAGCTTTGTCTGCTAATTCGTTTCCAACTAAACCAACATGCGATCTGACCCAAACAAAGTCAACTAGACCGTTGAAATCATAAACAGTTTTTTGAATTTCACTCACTAGATTATTCGATGAATTCTGATTTTGGATTTCGAGCAGAGCAGACATTGAGTCAGAAAAGATGACCCCATTCACAGGTGTTGGTCTAGCGTAATTGCTGGCCAACCAGGAGCATGC
The DNA here is from genome assembly GCA_951394285.1 of Epirrhoe tristata. Classification (NCBI taxonomy): domain Eukaryota; kingdom Metazoa; phylum Arthropoda; class Insecta; order Lepidoptera; family Geometridae; genus Epirrhoe; species Epirrhoe tristata. The sequence continues at coordinate 43,138 of OX596148.1, read as the reverse complement.
CCTCTGGATGGCCAGCAGCTCCGCCTGGAAGACCGAACAGGAGTCATGAAGTTTAAATTTCTTCGTGACTATATTAGTATCATTGGGAAGGTAAGCTACGAAAGCCGCTCCTACATTTCTGTCTCCAGTCTTACTGCCGTCGGTGAAGATTCTGACAGTTTCCGGAGAGTAACGATCAGAATCCACACCGACTTCCTCTAGTTGTGTGTCGAGAGAGACATTAATTGGCATTCTCAGGGATGGATGAAGCATGTTCCCAGGTTTGACAGCAGATTCCAGTACGATGTCATCAGGAAGAAACCTTGTTCGACCTTCAAGACGGGCCATTTCGATGTCTGCGCGTTCAATTAATTTCAAATGTAAAGGAGTGTATCCAGCCAGCGCAATCGCTGCAGTAGCCGAGACCGTTCTGAAACCACGTATCGCCTTCACCGCGAAGCCTCGCTGAAAGGAAGTTAGAGCATCCCTTACACATTTGAAACCAGCAGCAGAAGACCCCCATATTCCCGCTGCGTATAAAACAATAGGTTCTATCACGTGCTTGTAGATGGTGTTGATGTTTTCGCTACAAATACCCCACGTTGGTCTGACGAAAATACATAGTTTATTATATATCTTAGTTAGGTTAGGTTAGGTTTTTTTTTTTTTTTTTTTTTTTTTTTTTTTTTTATTCACCTTTGACGTATTTTTTAGTCAAAGCCTTCTTTTTATCTTTTTTCTTTATTTTTACTAGAGGTTCTTTAATAGCTTACCCGGAAGGGGTTACATTGCTTAGTTCATTCATTCCTTTCTATCATTTCCATTCCTTTTCTCTTTATCACTCTTCTTCTTTCACAAATGTAATTATTTTATATCCTATCTTATTTTTCATACATATTTATCTTATATAACACTTTGTTACATTAAGGGTTTTAAGGTTCACATTTTCCAATCTTATTCTATCTAAATTATCTTTCTTATGTTAGGGGGGTTTAGGGTTTACATTTTCTTATCTTATTCTATCTATTCTTTTATCTTATCTTATTTTAATATTTTATCTTATATTAAGGGATTTAGGGTTTACATTTTCTCATCTTATTATATCTACTTATTATCTTATGATATCTACATTTTTATCTTATTCTATCTCTAGGGATTTAGAGTTACGGTTTCTCAGATACACTTTTCATTGTTCTTTACTATTTTTAACAATATCATAGATTCTCAAATTATTGTACTTATTCTACTTATTTATTTTTATTACTTAGTCATTGTATGCTACTAATATATATCATCTAAATATATATAGACCATAACTTTTATACCTATTTATTTTGTTTATTTACCTTATTAACTATTTCGGTACAATATTTAATGAATTCATCTCTTATTTCTTTACTAATCATCAGTACACTCATATTTTCTACGTCCAATTTTAGGTTAAGGGCTTGCTCGGCTTCGTACCTCCTAAGAGAAAATACGGGGCACTCGAACAGAATGTGGACCACCGTTTCGCATACGTCCGGGTCGCATGTGCAGGATGGGCTCTCCTTACACCTGAAACGATGCAGGTATTCGGAGAACCCACCATGCCCTGTCAGTACTTGGGTCATTGTCGCGGTCGGTACAAACTTTCGGATCACCCTGAACGCCAGTATTGCGTCTGGAAAGAACATCTTGGTCACTCCGGCTGTCTCTCCTGACTTGTAGCGTGAGTTCCACTTCATGAGGGAGTCCAGGCGGATGTTTCGCTTGACGTACGACACAGGGCAAAGGTCGTAGTCCGGTCGCCTTCTGGTGTTCTTTGCCGCTTCTTTAGCGAGCTCGTCTGCCCTTTCGTTGCCCTCCAACCCTGCGTGGGCTTTGATCCAGAATAAAGAGACTTCTTTATTCTGGATACTGCTCCGTCTTATGTTTCCACGAGCCTCCACGGCAAGAGGGTGGAGAGCGGCATTATTTGTGACTGTTTCCAGCGCCGACCGAGAGTCACTATAGATGCCGTACGTTCCCTCTGAGCGCCCCAAGATCTCCTTCGTAGCTCTGCAGATCGCCAGGAGCTCCGCCTGGTAGACGGTGGAGTATGACGGCAGCTTGAGTTTGAGGGCTTTGATCTCGGCGTCATCCTTCCACACGGATATTGCCGCTCCAACCTCACCCTCAATCTTGCTGCCGTCTGTGTACATTCGTATTTCTTGGGTGTTGTTCGCGTCGACCAGCTCCCGATCCATCAGCTCAACAAAGCCCAGGACGGTGTGTTCCGCCGGGTGTTCGGTGTCAGCAAATGGTGTTGACCGCTCCACCTCCCTGTCTCGCAGCATCGGCAGGGATACCCCCCTCTTTGCCTCATACAGGGCTGCTGCCTCCTGTATTCTGAGGTCGAGAGGAAGTATTCCAGCCAGCACTAGTCCCGAGTTCAGGGAGACGGTGCGGTATGCCCTTATCATTTTCTGTACGAAGCTTCTTTGGACTGCGTTGAGCTGCTTTTGGATGCAAAGCTTTTCTGTCTGCGGCGCCCAAACACTGGCTGCATACATTATAACGGGCTCAACTGCCACAGTGTAGATCACCCTTATCACTTCTGGATGCAGTCCCCAGCCGACTCTGGCCGCTCTTGACAGCTTCTTATAAATATTGAGTGCCTTTTTACAGACACTCGCAGCATGACTGTTAAAAGTCAACTTATCGTCGACTATCAGCCCCAGGATCTTAATTTCGCGTGCCATGCGAATGTCGACCCCACCCATGTTTAGGATCGGGGTATCGTACTTAAGTTTCCGCGTGATTACCATTGCGTTGGTCTTAGTTGGCGCAAACTTAAGTTTATTTCTCATACCCCAATCCCTCACATAGGCGAGGGCGGCATTCGCCTGGCGCTGGACCTCTTGGGCTGTGTCTCCGTCAAAGACGAGCACAACGTCGTCCGCAAAAGCTTGGCCGTAATCTCCGCGCTGCCATAGTCCCTTCAGGAGTGGGTCGAGAAGTAAGTTCCAGAGTATGGGACCTCCAATAGATCCCTGGACACATCCCTTGCTTGTACTCTTTACGAACTCTTCTCCGGCATATCTGACCCTCACCCTTCTCTCCCGCAGGTAGCTGTCAAGTAGTCTCCTTACGTTTACCGGGCATTCTTCCTCTGCCAACCGTACTCGTATTGCGGGCCACCAAGCACTATCGAAGGCTCCCTCTATGTCCAGTGATATGATAGTAACAAGTTTCTTTGCATTTAGCTTTCCTCGAATGTAGCTTAACAGGTCATAGAGGGAGTCTTCGGTGCTTCTTTTTGGCATAAAACCGTATTGGCGAGTACTCATCCTGGGTATTAGATGCCACTTGACTCGACCGATCATCATTTTCTCCAGGATCTTCCCCAAGACTGGCAGTAGTCCTATCGGCCTGTAGGATTTTGGGCTGGTATAGTCGTCTTTGCCTGGTTTTCTCAACACTACCACCACTGCTTCCTTCCATATGGTTGGAAAGTGGGAGAGAACCAGGCACCTGTTTGCCAGTGCCAAAAAGGCCTCTGGATCGTTCTGGATTACCTGCCTACAAATATCGGCTGTAAAGCCGTCTCCTCCCGGTGCCTTTTTGGGGTTAAAACTGTCCACCGCAGCGTTAAGTTCTTGCAACGTAAATGGTGGGTCATGCTGTTCATCATCACTCCAGGCATTTACCCTCTCCGCTGCCTCTCTAGTTTCTCGGTGGCTCGCGTCGTCCCCTACTGCGGTGTCCTCCGGATAGAAGGTCTCCGCCAAAACCTTGGCTGATTCCTTGGGGTCGATCGTCCTCCCTTCCTTCACAAGTGGCTCATCCTCCTGTCTCTTGGTGGATCTGCCTATCACCCTGTAAATCCCTTCCCACATGCTTTCTTTGTCTTGCTTTCCACAGAAATCTTTCCAACTCTGGATTTGTGCATTTTTGACCTCTTGTAAATAATTTTCTTTTGCTTGCAGGTACTCTTCCACGACCTTCGGCCTCCTGACCGGCGCTGCGTTCCTGATTCGGCGCTTGAGGGTGACGGACTTCCTCTTCAGCTCGACGAGTGCTTCGGACCACCACCGCGGGGTAAGTGTTTCTTTCTTTTTCTTTTTTGGTATAAGTTCTGTGCATGTTTGTGTTATTATGTTTGTGTATGTTGCTAATGTTTTGTCTATTTCTGCTTTTTCTGTAATTTTGTCAATGTTTATTTTTGTAATTTTGCTTTCTGCTTTTAATTGGGCCAATTTCTCATGAAATTGGCTCCAATTTGCTTTTTTTGTATTGTAGAGTCTAGTTGTGCGGCTTACACTTAATCCTTTTGCTTTTTTCAGCGCAACTGTGAAGTAAATTCCGTTGTGGTCCGAGCTTGTTAGGTCATCCGCCACTCTCCATCCATCTATTAGTCCGAGCATGTCGATCGAGCACGCCGTTACGTCAGGGTGGCCGGTGTAGTGTATGCCTCCTCTGATGGTGTCGAAGGTAGGTGTGTCACCTTGGTTTAGTACCTGCAAGCCCACCTCATCCATGATGCCGACCATAGCTTCGCCTCTGTCGTCTATGGTCTTACTTCCCCACCAGGTACTCTTTGCGTTTGCATCCCCTCCGATTAGGACTTTTCCCGGTCCTATGTCCTCTATCACTCTTTTAAGCTGTTCTAAGTAGGGCTCTATTGGCTGAGGCTTAGGTTCAAAGTAGAATGAAATCACCGCTATCTGCCAGGCACTGGTTCGGATCCTCACTACTGCGATGTTGTTCGTAGTGAGTTCTGGGCATTGAATGACGTCCAGGTCTTCGTCGAAAACGACTATTGCCGCCTTGACTATCCCTTCTCCTTGACCAGTGCTCTGAAAGACTCTTGCCCCCCTGTAGTTCCTCATTCTACTTATTTTCCCTACATAAGGCTCTTGTAACAGCGCGATGGACACCTTCCTTTTATCGGCTTCGGTCATCAGCTCGTTGGTTGCTGTTTCCATTTTCTGTAGGTTTGCTTGGAGTACCCGGTACGGAGTTTGCCTGGTTCCAGAGTTGGTTGCTGTTGGGTTTTCCCTTGATTCCACCTTAGCAATACGCCACCGACGCCCGCGCCAATGAGTCCCATCTGCGTCTCACGGCGCACTCCTCGCTGAAGGCGTTGTGTTCAACGGCTGAGAGGTTGGCGTGCTTGCAGTTGCAGCATGAAGGAACTGTTCCGGCTCTCCATTTCTCGCAGTCAGCCCTCATGTGTGGGCCTCCACAGTGGCTGCACTTCTCCACGCTTTCCTTGCAGTGTCGCCTACCGTGTCCGAAACCCAAGCACAGAGAGCACTGCACCAGTGGCGACTGGTCTGCTACTTTTATTCTTTGGAGGTCAATGTGAACCTCTCCCGCATCGACCATTTGGTTCCATATCTTAGGAGACACCTTAATCACGATATGACAAGTGTAAGGATTCCTCGCCTTTCTACGGTATCGAATCTCAATCCTGTCATCCTGCTCGCCAATGCTTCGGAAGATGTTTTTGTTTTGGCTTCGCAGCGCGCTTTTGATGTCATCGTCACTGTTTGCTTGGAGGACGTCCTTGAGGATCAGAAGCGGGTCCTTGTTCTTTATTTCTTCGACTGATAGATGTGTGTCAGCGGATTTTAACCTTTCCTTAACCTTGTCCCTTTCCTCTTCGGACCGACATCCCACTATGACTCTCCTGTCTTTAGCTTTCCTTACTCTGTCTACTTTTATTCCTCCTTCCTTTGCCTTAACAGCTTCTCGAATTCTATTCAGAACCTCCTCTCCCGTTTCATTTTCATCCTTGGAGGAAACCACTACCGAGTGCATCACGGCCCGTTCCTGGGGCAATGTCCTGGACTGGCCCGAGACTACGCTCGCGTACGTGGTTTTCTCCAAGATTTCCCTCTGAGCTTCCATTGCTTCCTGTAGGCTTTGCATCTTTTCGCTGTTTTCCCTTAACAGCTTACTATGCTCTTCCAGCGTCTTTTTGAAGTCGGTTTCTTCTCCTTGTTTTCCCTCTAGCCTCTTTTCTTTTGTTTCCGCAGCTGTTTCGCGTTCAATCACAGGGGTTCGACGTATCTTCACTGCTTCCGACTCCTTCACCAGCTCGTAGAGTCGTTCCACCGCTTTGGTGACATTTTGCTTGATGTCAGTTTTCAGGTTCCTCGAGTTCTCCAGATTGATTTTCGCTTTCGTCAGGCATGCCTTTGCTTCAGCGATTCTATCTGGGAATTTTTCCTGTTTCGGTGGGCTGCCAACGGACACTACCGGGGCTTTCCGAGTCGTCGATTTGCCTTCCAATAAAGGCATGGTCGGCTTCGGCCTGACGGGGACTGTTGTGGCCGTTTTTCTAGGGCTAGTCTTTGGTTGTTCTGACGTCGAGCGCCTTGTCTTCTTCTTGTTGTCTCCCGCGACAATCCACCCTTCTTCTAAGCTCTCTATGCTCTTCCTCACGTGTGAGGGTCGTGCAATCACGTCACTCTGCTGTGATGGTCCCGCCTGATCGGCTTGTAGAAGGGGTTCCCGGGGGCCAAGGCCAACCGCGCCGTCAGTTCTTTTAACTGGAGTTCGAATACCAAACATTGCGTCAAAGGGATCCGTCAGTTTGTAAATAATTTTTTAAAATAAAGGTTTGTAAAAGTTGTAAATATGTGTATAAGTATAAGTGTAATATATGAATATGTATCTTATGTGTGACAATGTTCTAACGATGACTTTTCTGTTTCAGATGCCGTCTGCAGCTTCAACAGTCCAGCAACCTAAGCCCAGGTAAACCTAAGCTACGACTATGGACTTGTGAATGGTAAGGACTAGGTGATTTTGCACAATTTGTTGTGGGGTAACTCTATTCTAATGTTTGTTTTCTGTTTCAGGTGGTGTTCCCAGTTTGGAGTCAGCGGGTGGAAGCTGAACACCTTCGGGGAGATGAAAACTGTGGTAAGTGATATTTCTTTACAAAGAGTAGGGCTCTACCTAGTGTGTTTATGCGTTAAGACGGCTCACTTAGTCAGTTAGGGCTTTAGTGGATAACTACGTCAAAATTCCAATATGAATATCAAAAAAATTTTTTTGTGCTCTACGTAGAGTCAGTCCCTATATGCGAAACGATAGTCCAAAACGATCTCTATATATTAGAAAAAACCGCGTCAAAATCGGAGTTATAGTTTAGGAGATACGAAGCTTACAAGTTTTCCAAGATGGCGTCCAAAATGGCCGACCAATCTTTAAATGTCCGCTACAGCCTCAAAAATACACTTAAAAATACAGTGTTTTGGGTTTCTGTGATGGCCCCGCCAAGACCTATCTCCTCCTGGGGTCAAAATGTGTGTAAAAATTTAGACCCTAAATCGAGGATGTCACTACAGAAATGGAGAGTGTTCAGTTAGGCAAAGCCAGTACAGAAAACCCCACTAAGATCGGTCAAGAAACAAAAAAGTTACAGAGGTTCAAAGTTTTTCAAAATGGCGGCCAAGATGGCCGACAAAACTTTAAAGCTCCGCTCCAGGCTCAAATATAGGATTAGATGTTAAGTGTTTGGGCTTTTCGTGATGGCCTCGTCAAGATCTATCAGTTCCCAAGGTCAAAATGAGATTTCAAATTTAAATCCAAAAAGGGATGTGTCTTGTGAAAATTAGGGAGAGATCGATCCAACAATGCCGGCACTGAAAACCCTAATCCGATCGGTCAACAATTAGCAAAGTTACAAGTATTCAAAAAATTTCAAGATGGCGGCTAAAATGGCCGTCCAATGTCTAACTTCGGCTATCTTTGCTCCAAATGATCAGAGATTGGGCTCGTTTGAAAGGTCTTTAATAACCCTAGCCAGTCGACTGGTCGGAATTGTCAAATTATGCCCCCCTGATTTTTAAAGTGCAAAAATAGCCAAAATTTACACAAAAAATTCGATAAAAAATCCAAAAATGAGAAAATTAAAAATTGGAAAATGCCAGATAGTTTGCAATATTTTTCCCCTCAAATCCTTATATTTACAATTTTGCTATTGTTATTATTTAAGGCACCTCGTGCACACCCCAAAATTTCAAAAAATCGTAATTCAAAAAATACTTTATGGAAAAATCTAAAAATTTGCTCAAAGGTAGAAGACCACAAGGCGCTTAAATGGATGAGTTCCAAAATATACGTTACAGATTTACTTTTAGAGATATAAAATTTAGAAAAATGCAAAATTTTCAAAAGTCTATAACTTAGGCTAAACTTAACTTTAAGGGACGTGCGAAGTGCCTCCGTGCTCCCCGCGACGGCGCCCAAGTGATCCTTTCTTCAGTTCCTGTCCAGGTGGTCGGGATCAAGTACCTCGTGACCACGTGGTACTTGTTTTTTTGCCTTTTATTCCGCCTGGGTAGGCGGAAAAAATCCAATCAAACTGCAGGTGTGTAGAGGACCACAAGGCCTTCCTCTACGTCAAATAAAATCAATATGTCGTCGCTGTAGATCTTGAGTAAATCACGTTTGAAGATTAAAAATTTTCAAAAAATCACTTTTCCACTCGTAACTTTCACAAAAATGCACTTAGACGAGCGCGGTTTTTTCGAGCGTGTGCGCCTCGTCGATACACAACTTTTGATATATAACACTTGATATTTGGTGCACTTTTTCCTATTTTCTGGATTTTTCGAACGTGGAGCGACTCAAAATCGTGGCGCTTTCGACGGCGGGTAAAGCGCGACGGTGGTTAGGTTAGGTTAGGTTAGGTTAGGTTAGGTTAGGTTAGGTTAGGTTAGGTTAGGTTAGGTTAGGTTAGGTTAGGTTAGGTTAGGTTAGGTTAGGTTAGGTTCCCCCCCGAGGATTCCGATCTTGTCGCGATGGGGGGGCTCAGTAGCCGTGGTGGGTAACACGGTGAAGCCAACAGGAATCCAAGGCGGGGACGCTCGGAGTGGGCCCGTGGTGGGGCCTGCTTTGATGCGTCCGAGGCTGCCGGGGATGGAGTTTTCGATCCCCTGCAGCCAGGAGGGAGGGGTCGCGGGAGGAGAGGCGTGTCGGTGTGTCGTTGCCGCTCGCCCTATCTCCCGCGACCGAACGGGGGCGCACCGTTGGATGCGTTGGTGGTGGGGCCGCAGGGGAAGAGGAGTGTCGGTGTGTCGTTGCCGCTCTCCCTGTCCTCTGCGGCCGTTAGGCGGGGTCGCGTGAGAGGAGGCCTGCCGGTGTTTGCCGCTAGCCCTATCTCTCGCGACCAACGGGGGCGCACCGTTAGTTGCGTCAGCGGTGGGGCCGCAGGGGAAGAGGAGTGTCGGTGTTACGTTGCCGCTCTCCCTGTCCTCTGCGGCCGTTTAGTGGTTTTGCGGCGGAGCCAAAGATCTGATCCGCCGCAGGGGCCATGGCGGCGGCATCGGGGGACGCCGTCGCCCATGAAAGGCCCCGTGACGGCGCGCGTGGGTGTTCCGCGCGCTTGTCCTAGGAGACATGGTGGGAGGCAGTTGCCTCACCAGTAGGAGGGACTCGTTTTGAGTCAAACGCCGTCGGGGCCGTGTGAAGAGTGCGAAAGCGTGCCCATAGCCCCGGCAATATGGCGTTAAGCGGGAACCCAGTCAGTTTTTTAGTGGGTGCAAGCCCCACATATCCTCATCCGCTCCCCCCCGGGGCGGTGAGGAATGCGTAGGCATTTCTCTGACGGTAAAAAAAAAAAAAAAAAAAAGGTTAGGTTAGGTTAGGTTAGGTTAGGTTAGGTTCCCCCCCGATGGATTCCAATCTTGACGCGATGGGGGGGCTTAGTAACCGTGGTTTGGTTGGCCCACGGTGAAGCCAAAAGGAATCCCAGGCGGGGACGCCCTGGTGGCGTCTGGCGGGTAGGGTCGCGGGTGAAGAGGCGTGTCGGCGTTTCGTTGCCGCTCGCCCTATCTCCCGCGACCCAACGGTGGCGCACCGTAAGATGCGTCGGCGGCGGGGCCGCAGTGGAAGAGGAGTGTCGGTGTTACGTTGCCACTCTCCCTGTCCTCTGCGGCCGTTTTTGGAGGCTTCTCCACGCGCACCTCTTTAATTAGAGTGCGCAGTGGACGAAGGGAGCGGAGAGCTCTGGTGGTGAGTAGCGGACGCAAGGTGTGGGGGCACCATCGTCCGCCTTGCACTACTCACCACTATGCGGGGCCGCCTTAAGGGCGGGGATCGCCAGAGGGGGACTGGACGTAAAGGCTGTGCCGGTTTCCCAGACCCCCTCCATTCCAGGCGACGCCGGAATGACGCTGGGTCGTTTAGTGGGTATACCGGGAGTCCCCGGGGAGTCCCACATACCCCTCTCGCCCCCCCGGCGGAGGGGATGCGTAATGCATTTTTCCCAGCGAGAAAAAAAAAAAAAAAAAAAAAAAGGTTAGGTTAGGTTAGGTTAGGTTAGGTTAGGTTAGGTTAGGTTAGGTTAGGTTAGGTTAGGTTGGGCGGGTTCTGCGCTTAACCATGCGTGGATAAGCGCAGGACCTCCTTACTCCGCGGGGGTTCGCGGGTAGGGAAGCGTCGGTCTTAGGGAGGAGCGCAAGTCGTTGAGATCTCCTAAGGCAAGTCTGTGGTTCTTCCTGCTCGAGGTTGCCGCCTGCTATTGGTCTATTTCCTTCAGAAATAGACGTAACAAAAACCACAGGCGCCGGTGCAGTTCCATTTTGGGACGGTATCGGTGGGGTAGGCTTGGGAGGGTTCGGGGTCGGGTGGGGTGGGTTAAGGGTTATAGGGGAGGGGTAAAGGGGCTTATGGAATGGGGGGGAGTTAGTTGTCGGGTTGGGCTGTTGCCTAAAGGGGGGGGGGGTGTATATTGGCGTTTATGTTTCTGTACATAATGTTTATAGTGGTGAATCATCCGAGTCCGTGTAGGAGGAGGATAGATCATTGGCGGTGTGCGCCTCACGGCGCTTTTGGAGTTGGTGTCCGGCGTGTACTAACCCTACCGTCGGGCAGGTCGCAGTTGAGTTTAATTACTCCTGCGGCCAACCACTCAAACTCGTTATCCCACAACGACGAGCCTCCGGGCTCTAGTGGGACCGAGGGCCTTGGCTTGGTCGCCCGGGCCGCGAGGAAGAAAACCTCAATAAAAAATCACCCGCGAACTGAGCGGCGGCGCAGCGTTTCAGGCTGGCTGGTCGGTTAAACCAGTCCTACTGCGTCAAGGCCAGGGTACCTGCCGTCCCCCTGTGCCTAATTAGGCTTCCCCGGCTACTTTGAGCTCTGGCCGAGGTGACGTGTATTTCTCATACACTCGTGGGATCAATTATGGATATTGAAACTTACAAAAAACCTTTAAGAAGTGGTGGTCGTAATGACCAACAGGAAGAGGAGAATGCGTGCGCGTTAGTGCACAGTAGGGCCGAAAAGGCCAGAAGTTCTGGCGACAATATGTCGTTTAAAAGTGTGGAGTCTGATGCCGACTCAAGGCTCAGCGATTGTAGCGTTCTTGTAGAACCTTTGTCCTCCAAGTTCTGGAGGAAGCAACAATTGACGCCTGGTAAACGGCCGCACGATGAGGAGTCGGGGTCTGAGACTGCTTCATGTGATGAGACAGTCATGACCAGGCCTATAAAGACGTACGCTAAGAGGGGCAGGGGACGCCCCCCAACAACAGGAGAGTACGTTGGACTTGCTAAGGCACAGGCAGAGTTGACTGCGCTTAAGCGAGAAGAGGCCAATCGTCTAGCAGAGGAAGAAGTTGCTGCACAAATGGCATATCATAAGGCCACACGGAAAATAGACCCTCCAGTTGGCATAGAAGAAAATAGCGGTCTGGCTCATGACCTGAATAAACAGGTAGAAGAAGCGACAGACGTTATTCTGAAAGTAGCCTCAAAGTCTAAGAACTTAAAGGGCACTTTTGCGAAGGCACTCAAAGACGCTGTTGAGTCAATAAAGGCGGCAGTGGCAGTGCTCTACAAAAACTCTGTCTCGGAGGAGACCAAGAAACTCCAAGCGGAAAATGTTCGCTTGCGAAGTGAAATGGCGGATTTACGTAGGGACCTTGCTGAAATTAAAGCCAATGTTCTCAACAAGGATGGGGCATCCTCTTCGGCGGGTAGGACCCATCAGGACGCTGGCTCGTTTTCGGCATCTACGAGCCAACAAGAGGAACTGGCGCGACACATCATGCTGCAAGTAGGCAGCATGATTAACGCCAGATTTGAGGGGATGGAGGAAAGACTCCTCCCCGAAAAAAGACTACGTCCGCCCTTGGCGGCTGATAAACGCCAGGAGTCTGTTCCCGAGCAGTCTAAAGTGGCTGAGAATTCATCCTCTCAGCCGAAAGGTAAGAAGAAGGAAAAGGAGAAGGATAAACAGAGTCAGGAAAGTGCTTCCTCATCGAAAACTCAGGGTACACAGAAGAAGCAAGCTGCTGACCCAACTCCTGCTCCTGAAGCCACAGAGGAGGGATGGTCCACCGTGACAAGGCGCGGCAAAAAAGCCAAGCCAAAAGTGGCGCCATCCAAGCCCTCCAATGCACGGCAAACGGGCAACACTAAGCCCCCAGGCAAAAAAGCTGCGGCAAAGTTGCGCCCGCCCCGGACTGCAGCAGTTGTCATTACTCTGCAGCCGGGAGCAGAAGAGAAAGGGGCATCGTATGCTACGGTGTTGGCTGACGCAAAGTCAAAAATTGACTTGCCCAGCTGTGGCATTACGAGCCTGAGATTCAGGAAGGCGGCTACTGGTGCCCGCATACTGGAAGTGGCAGGCGGAGAGGCAAGCGCTGAAAAAGCTGACACCCTTGCCCAAAAGCTACGAGAGGCTCTTGGTGAGGATCTGGCTAGGGTCTCTAGGCCCACGAAGTGCGCAGAATTTCGACTCACAGGTCTTGACGACTCTGTGTCTAAGGAGGACATCGTCAATGTCGTGGCACTACGTGGCGGGTGTCCCAAAGAAAATGTAAGAGTGGTAGGTGAAGTTAAGCGCACCTACCAGGGCACCGGAGTTGCAGTGGTGAGCTGCCCAGTGGTGGCCGCAAAGAAGATACAGGAAGAGGGCCGCCTACTCGTAGGGTGGGTCTCGGCCCGGGTTGAGATGTTGCAAGCCCGGCCGATGATGTGTTTTAGGTGCTTGCAAAAGGGTCACACTCGTGCCATGTGCACCGAGGAAGACGATCGCAGCCTGGACTGCTACCGATGTGGTCGTCCTGGCCACAAGTCGGCAACCTGCACTGCACCCCCAAGATGTTCCCTATGCGCAGCGGCAAATAAACCGTCTGCGCACCGGCTGGGAAGCAAAGCCTGTGCCCCTCCCAAACCAAGACGAAAGCCTGCCAGTAGGCCAAATCCCCCATCACAGGCAGGGGAAGAGGAGGTGATGGATACAACCAACAATTAGTATGGCTCTCCGCATACTTCAGGCGAATATCAACCACTGCGCCAGTGCTCAAAACCTGTTGGTCCAGAGCATGGCGCAGTGGTTGAGTAACATAGCAGCTGTCGGAGAGCCATACTGTATCCCTCCTAGTCCTAACTGGGTAGGAGATGATACAGGAATGGTTGCAATTGTGTCAAGGGGGGTCACTTTTGACAAGACCACTAAAGGCCGTGGTTATGTGGCGGCTCAGGTGACTGGAGTAATGGTCGTCGCTGCTTACTTCTCGCCAAACGGGCTCCTCTCTGATTTCGAGAGCCTCCTCGACGAGATTGGGGCTCTTGCAGGGCGAAGTCACCCGCACCCAGTGCTTCTCTTAGGAGACCTCAATGCGAAGTCAGCGGCATGGGGGTCTCCTGTCACTAATGTGCGGGGTGACACTCTCGAGGAGTGGGCACTCACCGCTGGGCTTACGGTTTTGAATCGGGGCTCAGCGGCTACTTGCGTGCGACCGCAAGGCCAGTCCATCGTGGACATAAGTCTCGCGAGTCCAAATCTGGTGAGTCGGATTGAAGGGTGGAGGGTCCTGCAGGACGAGGAGACGCTTTCGGACCACCGCTATATTTGGTTCGAGGTCAAGCGTTCTTCAGTGACCCAACACAGACCTCCAGAGGATCGGGAAAATCCGCGATGGGCGCTAAAGCGCCTCGACCGAGATGCACTGAAGGAGGCCTCGATAGTCAAAGCCTGGATACCAGAACCAGAGGAGTCGGAATTAGACATCCAGGACGAGACAATCTGGTTCAGGGAGGCTCTGACTGAAATCTGTGATGCCTCTATGCCGAGGGCTGGGCCCCCAACGCCCAAACGCAAAGTACACTGGTGGACGCCTGAGCTTACCGAACTCCGCAGTGCGTGTGTTGAGGCTAGACGCCTATACACAAGGCAACGCAGGAGAAGAATCCGAGATGAGGACGCGGAAGAGGAACTGTACGAAGCGTACAAAACAGCGAAATCCAGCTTGAAGGTCGCCATAGCACAATCGAAGTGTTCTTCGCACGACGAGATGCTAGAAACCTTGAAGCAAGATCCATGGGGACGGCCGTACAGGCTAGTGCGGGCAAAACTTCGTCCATGGGCACCGCCTCTAACTCAAAGCCTTGAGCCGAGGTTCTTAGACTCTGTGGTGTCGGCTTTGTTTCCAGCAAGAGAGGAACATGTACCACCACTGATGGTCCCTTCTGGTGAGGAGAACAACCCTGAAGTTGAGGTACAAGACGTTAGCGATGTCGAGATGAGGGTAGTGGTCCAGCGGCTCAAGACTAAAAATACAGCTCCAGGGCCAGATAACATCCCAGGCCGTGCGCTTGCTTTAGCAACGGAAGCCTTGGGCTCACGTCTCCAAAAGCTGTTCAGCGCTTGTCTGAAGCAAGGCCGTTTCCCGGAACAGTGGAAGACGGGGAAATTAGTCTTGCTCAAGAAGGAAGGGCGTCCAGTAGACTCGCCGTCTGCCTATCGCCCCATTGTTCTCTTGGACGATGTGGGCAAACTTCTCGAGCGCATAATCGCCGACCGTCTCGTCGGTCACATGAACTGCGTTGGGCCTAACCTCAACGAAAACCAGTTCGGTTTCCGGCGGGGGCGGTCGACGGTTGGCGCCATCCTGAAAGTTAAGGTGGCTGCGGATGAAGCAGTATCCCGGGGCGAGGTTGTTATTGCGGTGTCCTTAGACATTGCGAACGCTTTTAACACCTTGCCCTGGAGCTGCATTAAAGAGGCACTTAAATTTCATCAAGTGCCTCACTATCTCCGCCTTGTCGTAGAGGAGTACCTAAACGATCGACGTATATCGTTTTTAGGCCAGGAAGGTTGGAAGAACCATCGAATGTCGTGCGGTGTTCCGCAGGGCTCGGTCCTGGGTCCCTTATTGTGGAACATAGGGTATGACTGGGTCCTGCGGGGTGCTAATCTATGGGGGATAGAAGTCACCTGCTATGCTGACGATACATTGGTGACGGCTAGAGGAAAGTCGTTCCGCGAGGCGGCTATCCTTGCCACTGCGGGTGTTGCCCAGGTTGTAGAGCGCATCAAGCGGCTTGGGCTCGAGGTAGCGCTCAGTAAGTCGGAGGCGCTATGCTTTCACGGGCCAAGAAAGAAGCCCCCAGTGGACGCGCATATTGTAGTGGGTGGAGTCCGCATCGGTGTCGAGTCGACGATGAAGTACCTAGGACTCGTCCTCGACAGCCGATGGGACTTCAACGCCCACTTTAAGAGATTGATGCCGAAG
The DNA here is from genome assembly GCA_951394285.1 of Epirrhoe tristata. Lineage (NCBI taxonomy): Eukaryota > Metazoa > Arthropoda > Insecta > Lepidoptera > Geometridae > Epirrhoe > Epirrhoe tristata. The sequence goes on along the minus strand of OX596148.1, from coordinate 27,651 downwards.
CTAACAAAAACGGCGGCTGCCCTGGGAAGTATTCTACCCAACCTGAGAGGCGCAACAGCGGGCTGCCGAAGGCTTTACATGGGTGTTGTGAGGTCCATGGCACTGTACGGAGCTCCCGTGTGGGCCGACACCCTTAACAGCCAGAACCAAGCTCTGCTGCGATCTCCGCAGAGAGCGATGGCGTTAAGGGTGATACGGGGATACCGCACGGTCTCCTTTGAGGCGGCGTGTACCTTGGCAGGCTCCCTCCCCTGGGACCTGGACGCCAAAGGCCTTACGCAGATGTATTTCTGGAAGGAGGCAGAAATTGCAGGAGGCCAATGGCCAGCACAGCGCGAAATAGAAGGCAAACGACTCGAGTACCACGGAACCCTCTTAGAGGAGTGGCTCGGTCGGCTGGCTCAGCCTAATGCTGGAGTGAGGACGATAGAGGCTGTTCGGCCTATCCTAAAAGAATGGCTGGAGAGGGATCATGGGTCCTTAACATTTCGTCTGACACAGGTACTTTCGGGACACGGTTGTTTCTCGAAGTACCTGTGTCGTATTGGAAGAGAAGCGACCAGTCAGTGCCATCATTGTGGCGCAGTAGAAGACTCAGCGCAACACACGCTTGAGGTCTGCACATCCTGGGCTGACCAAAGACGTGCGCTAATAAATAAAGTGGGCAATGACTTGTCACTCCCGGCCTTGGTAAAACACATGGTCGGAAACGATGAGTCCTGGGCAGCAGCCATATCTTTTTGCGAAGATGTCATTTCGCTAAAAGAAAACGCGGAAAGGGAGCGGGAAGCCCTGGCCACCAACCCGATCCGCAGAAAGAGACTTGGGCGTCGGAGGAGGAGATTCCTCCAAGACCTCCGACCCCCGTGAATTGGCCATGGCGGCGGCACCGGGGGGTGCCGTCGCCCAAGAAAGGCCTTGAGAGACGGCGCGCGTGGGTGTTCCGCGCGCCTCTCCTAGGAGAATCGGTGAGAGGCGGTCGCCTCACCAGTTGGAGGGGCTCTGAAAGAGCCAACGCCGTCGGGGCCGTGGAAGAATGCTCGCGCGTACCCGTAGCCCCGGCAAGAAGGCGTCAAGAAGAGAACCCCGCCGGTTTTTAGTGGGTGCAAGCCCCACATATCCCCTCCGCCGCCCCCGCGGTGGTGGGGAATGCGTTAGGCATTTTCCGGCGTTAAAAAAAAAAAAAAAAAAAAAAAAGGTTAGGTTAGGTTAGGTTAGGTTAGGTTAGGTTAGGTTAGGTTAGGTTAGGTTAGGTTAGGTTAGGTTAGGTTGGGCGGGTTCTGCGCTTAACCATGCGTGGATAAGCGCAGGACCTCCTTACTCCGCGGGGGTTCGCGGGTAGGGAAGCGTCGGTCTTAGGGAGGAGCGCAAGTCGTTGAGATCCCCTAAGGCAAGTCTGTGGTTCTTCCTGCTCGAGGTTGCCGCCTGCTATTGGTCTATTTCCTTCAGAAATAGACGTAACAAAAACCACAGGCGCCGGTGCCGTTCCAATTTGGGACGGTATCGGTGGGGTAGGCTTGGGAGGGTCCGGGGTCGAGTGGGGTGGGTAAAGGGTTATAGGGGTCGAGTGGGGTGGGTAAAGGGTTATAGGGGTTTATGGAATGGGGGGGGAGTTAGTTGTCGGGTCGGGCTGTTGCCTAAGGGGGGGGGGTTGTATGTTGGTGGATCGTCCGAGTCCGTTCCGGAGGAGGACGTGTCGTTTGAAGAGGGCTTCTCCGAGTCCTTTTAGGAGGAGGAGTAAGCCGTGCTGCTTCACGCGTCCCTTTGCTCAGCAAAGGGCGGCGGAGTTAGCCTAGAGGCGTGCGTCACATGACGCGTTTGAGAGTTGGTGTCCGGCGTGCACTCACCCTGCCGTCGGGCGGGCCGCAGTCGAGTTTAATTACTCCTGCGGCCAACCACTCAAACTCGTTACCCCACAACGACGAGCCTCCGGGCTCTAGTGGGACCGAGGGCCTTGGCTTGGTCGCCCGGGCCGCGAGGAAGAAAACCTCAATAAAAAATTACCCGTGAACCGAGCGGCGACGCAGCGTGTCGGGCTGGCTAGTCGGTTAAACTAGTCATACTGCGTCAAAGCCAGGGGACCGGCCAACCCCCTGCGCTTGTTAGGCTTCCCCGGCTATATTTGGCTCTGGTCGGGGTGACGGTTCTTCCAAAATACTCGTGGGACTTAATATGGAACACAATAATAAACAAAAACCTATAGATGAGGAAGGTCATTTAGGCCTATTTGAGGAGGAGGTTAGCGCTCACGCGCTTAGCTACGCCGAAAAGGCGAGCACTGGTGGGAGTACTCCTGGTGGAGTAAATAGTCGGTACGGCTCCTGTGATAACCTCTCGGTTGTCAGTCTGGAGTCCGACTCAAGAATGAGCGGGTGCAGCGTAATGCTAGAACCCATCAATTCCAAATTCTGGAAAAACACGAAGGTGTACGGGAAGCGTGCACACAGGGACTCGGGACCAGAGTCTGCTTCGGAAGATGAAGCTTTGGCGAAAACACCTAAAGCCCTGAAAGCTCTGTCAGGCAAAAGGGGCAGAGGTCGTCCTCCAACTACGGGGAAATATGTGGGTCTAGCCAAGGCCCAAGCAGAACTAAAGTATCTGCGGCGAGAAGAAGAAAAACAGAGGGTTGAGGAGGAGGTTGCTGCCCAAGTGGCCTCCCACAAGGCCACACGAATGGTAGCCCCACCCGCACCCAGAGAGGAAGACACAGGCCTCAAGTCGGATCTGGTCAAGCAGGTGGTTGACGCGTTGGACGTTGTCCATAAGGTTGCTACGAAATCTAGCAATCTTAAGGGCACATTTGCCAAAGCCTTAAAGGACGCAGCGGCTTCAATTAGAGCAGCAGTAGAAGCCCTTTATGCCGGCTCCACCACCGATGAAACAGCCAAGCTGCAGGCTGAGAACACTCGCCTTCGGGCGGAAATGGCGGAGCTCCGCAAAGAATTCAGTGATCTGAAGATCAAAGTGGCGCAAGCTCCAAATTACTCTCAGGAGCTACCTTCGGTGTCAGTAGGTGGTAGAGCTACGAACGTTAGCCAACCTCCCTCAGGTCCTGACTACCAGGAAGAACTTGCGCGCAAAATCATGCTGCAGGTAGGCAGCATGATTAACGCTAGAATCGAGGGAATGGAGGAAAGGCTCCTTCCTGAAAAGAGGTGCCGACCTCCTCTAGCTGCGGAAAAGCGGCATCAAGAGGTCACTCCCGAGCATGTGGAAGAGGCTGCAGACTCTGCGGAGGCTGCATCACAAGCCTTCCAGCAGCCACAAACCACAAGCAGGAGCCAAAAAAAGAAGAAAGGCAAAAAGAGCAAGGAAAGTGCTAAAAAAGCGCCTTCCCAAGATGCTCAAGAGAAACCGCCTCCCAAACAGGCGCCAGTACCTGATGCTGATGCGGAAGGCTGGTCAACGGTGACCAAACGTGGCAAAAAAGCCAAGAAGGTGGCATCACAACAAATTGCTCCAGGTGCAAAACCAACAAAGGCATCCAAGCCCTCTGCTGGTCGCTCTGCCGCAAAAAGGTTGCGTGCTCCTCGGACTGCAGCAGTTGTTATAACGCTGCAGCCTGGAGCAGAAGAAAGGGGGGTCACGTACGCCAATGTTTTGGCAGACGCCAAATCAAAAATAGACCTCCCTAGCTGCGGTATTTCAAGCCTGCGATTCAGGAAGGCAGCAACTGGCGCCCGCATTCTAGAGGTGGCCGCAGGCGAAGCCAGCGGGGAGAAAGCGGACTCTTTGGCCCAAAAACTTAAGGAGGCCCTGGGAGAAGACATGGCCAGAGTCTCGAGGCCCACAAAATGCGCTGAATTCCGCATTACAGGGCTCGACGACTCCGTCTCTATGGACGAAATAGTCGATGTCGTGGCTCAACGCGGTGACTGCTCCAAGGATAGCGTCAAGGTGGTCGGAGAGATCAGGCGTACCCATCAAGGCACAGGATGGGCGGTGGTGAGCTGCCCTATAACGGGGGTCAAAAAGATAGTGGAAGAAGGGCGCCTACTGATAGGGTGGGTCTCGGCTAGAGTCGAAATGCTTCAGGCCAGACCCATGCGATGCTATAGGTGCCTTCAAAATGGCCACACAAGAGCTATGTGTACCGAAGAAGTGGACCGGAGCAACGAATGCTACCGATGTGGCCTCCCTGGCCATAAGCTGTCAGATTGCTCAGCAAAGCCTAATTGCTCGCTTTGCGCTGCAGCAAAAAAGCCTTCGGCGCACTTGATGGGTAGCAAGGCGTGCAACCCTCCAAAGCCAAGGAAAAGGAAGACGGCCTTCATGACAGGTTCGACGTCGACGACCACGTCACAAAAGAGGGGAGAGGCAATGGAGACCAATATTTAGTATGGCTCTAAAAGTTCTTCAGGCGAACATCAACCACTGCGCCAGAGCTCAGGACATTTTCGTCCAGAGCATGGCGCAGTGGTTGATAAACATAGCAGTGGTTGGAGAGCCTTATTTCATTCCCCCCGGCTCCAATTGGGCGGGAGATGATCTAGGCTTAGTGGCGATAGTTTGTCGGGGTGTCAGTTTCGACAAGGTTACTAGGGGCCGCGGATGTGTAGCGGCTCTTGTGGCGGGAATAACGGTGGTGGCATGCTACTTTTCGCCGAACAGAACTCTCTCGGAGTTTGAGAGTCTTCTCGCAGAGATGAGAGCCCTTGTAGGGCAGAGTCACCCGCACCCCGTGCTCGTTCTTGGAGACCTGAACGCAAAATCTGCGGCGTGGGGGTCTCCAGTCACGAACGTGCGGGGAGACACGCTTGAGGAGTGGGCTCTAACAACAGGGCTCACGGTCTTAAACCGAGGGACAGTTTCCACATGTGTTCGGCCACAGGGCGAATCCATTGTGGATGTAACTTTTTCCAGTCTGAGCCTGTGGAGACGGGTACAAAACTGGAGGGTTCTGGAAGACGTGGAGACGCTATCGGATCACCGATACATACGTTTCGAGGTCAACCGTCTTCCAGTCACCCCAAACCAGCACCCCGGCACCTTTGTGCAAAGTCCGAGATGGGCCTTAAAACGTCTTGACCGAAGCCTATTGGAGGAGGCCACTTTGGTAAAGGCCTGGATCGCTGCACCCTCGGAAATAGCGGGAGAAGAGATCCGAGAAGAAGTCGCATGGTTTAATAGCGCAATGACCGATGTATGCGATGCTGCCATGCCGAGAGTAAGGCAACAGCTTCCTACCAAGCGCCAGGTATATTGGTGGACCCCAGAGCTTTCACGATTACGTGAGGAGTGTATCGTGGCGAGAAGGGAATATACCAGGCACCGAAGAAGGCGACTGAGAGACGAGCAGCTGGACCAGCCGCTGCACGCTGCACTCAAAGAGGCCAAGGAAGCTCTTCAGCTGGCCATCGTCCAGGCGAAGAGTGAGGCCCATGACGAAATGCTGCAATCCCTGGACCGAGACCCTTGGGGGCGACCCTATAGGATGGTGAGGGGAAAGCTTCGTCCATGGGCACTTCCACTCACAATGACGATGGAGTCCGAATTGCTAGACAGAGTAGTGACGTCGCTGTTCCCTGTCCAAGAAGAGCATATACCGCCACCAATGGTACCGGTTGGAGAAGAGGACGCATCGGACACTGAAGTTCTTGAGGTGAATGATGTCGAACTGGATATGGCAGTCAAGCGTCTTAGCGCAAAAAATACGGCCCCTGGACTTGACGGGATACCTGGTAGAGCATGGGTGGTGGCCTTGAAAGCTCTTGGTCCGAGGCTGAGAGGCCTTTATAGTGCTTGCATGGAACAAGGGTCTTTTCCATCGCAATGGAAAACAGGACGTCTTGTCCTCATTAAAAAAGACGGGCGCCCAGCTGACTCGCCATCAGCATATCGCCCCATAGTCCTTCTGGATGAGGTGGCGAAGCTGTTCGAGAGGATTATCGCGTTTCGGCTTACCGCGCATCTTAACCATATTGGACCGAACTTAAATGAAAACCAATATGGTTTCCGTAGAGGACGCTCCACTATTGATGCGATCCTTCGCATCAAGGAGATCGCAGAGGAAGCAGTGTCCCGGGGTGAGGTAGTTCTGGCGGTGTCACTAGATATCGCCAACGCGTTTAATACCTTGCCCTGGAGTTGCATAAAGGAGGCACTGAAATACCATCGTGTGCCCCGCTACCTCCAAACACTTCTCGAGGATTACCTGAAGGAGCGGTACATCTCGTATGAGACACCACAAGGATGGAGACAGTATAGTATGTGGTGCGGTGTTCCACAGGGGTCGGTTCTTGGGCCACTCCTGTGGAACATCGGATACGATTGGGTGCTGAGAGGCGCAAATCTATGGGGGGTCCAAGTTATTTGTTATGCCGACGATACCTTGGTTACCGCAAAGGGGAAGTCGCACCGGGAAGCCACATTGCTTGCCACAGCTGGAGTGGCTCAGGTCGTAGACCGTATAAAAAGACTTGGTCTTCAGGTTGCCTTGAACAAGTCGGAGGCATTATGTTTCCACGGGCCGCGCAGGAAACCACCATCAGGGTCGCAACTTATAGTAGGAGGGGTCCACATCGGCGTCGAGGCTACGATGAAGTACCTAGGACTCGTCCTCGACAGCCGATGGGACTTTAGCGCCCATTTTGCCAGGTTGGCACCAAAACTGATTGGAACAGCTTCCGCCCTTGGAAGGCTGTTACCGAACACAAAAGGGGCCAAGGTGGGATGCCGCAAACTGTTCATGGGCGTTGTTAGGTCAATGGCCATGTACGGAGCACCTGTGTGGGCCGACACCCTTAACGCCCACAATTTTGCCTTGCTGCGCAAGCCGCAGAGAGCGATGGCGTTAAGGGTGATACGGGGATACCGCACAGTCTCCTACGAGGCTGCGTGCGTGCTGGCCGGCTCACTACCGTGGGACCTCGACGCTCGAGGTTTAGCGTCGGTTTACCATACCACTGGCGAAAGCAGATGGAACAGCAGAATCAAATACCGGCTTTAAGAGAAGTGGAGGAACGCAGACGTCAATCCAATGATGACCTGATTGAAGAATGGTTGTCAAGACTCAGTCAACCTAGTGCTGGAACCAAGACTGTTGAGGCGGTTCGACCGCACCTGAAGGATTGGCTGGGCAGATCTCATGGTCCGATAACATTCCGGCTCACACAGGTGCTTACAGGACACGGATGTTTTGGTAAGTACCTGTGCCGAATAGGCAGAGAGTCTTCACCGGCATGTCATCACTGCCCAAACCTGGAGGACACAGCGAAACACACAGTCGAAGATTGCCCAGCCTGGGCAATCCCTCGCCAAGAGTTAACGCTTGCAGTGGGTCACGACCTTTCTCTCCCGAACTTGGTCAACGTCATAGTCGGAGACGAGCAGGCATGGAAAGCAGTACTCCTATTCTGCGAAGAAGTCCTCTCCTGTAAAGAAGCTGCGGAAAGGGAAAGAGAAGCTCTCTCCACTGACCCGATCCGCAGACGGAGAGCCGGGCGAAGGAGGAGGAACTTCGCCCAGGACATCCGTCCCCCATAGAGTGGCCATGACGGCGGTGCCGGGGGGTGTCGCCGTCGTATGAAAGGCCAAGAGGTGGCGCGCGCGGTGGTTCCCGTGCGCCTCTCAAGAGAGAAATGGTGAGAGGCAGATGCCTCACCTAATAGAGGAGCTCTAATAGAGCAAGCGCCGCCGGGGCCGTGCGAAGAATGCGCGAGCGTACCCACAGCCCCGGCAACAAAGCGCAGAGGAGGACCCGTCGGGTTTTAGTGGGTGCGAGTCCCACATATCCCCCCCCCGCTGCCCCCGCAGCGAGGGGGAATGCATAAGGCATTTCCCGACGTTAAAAAAAAAAAAAAAAAAAAGGTTAGGTTAGGTTAGGTTAGGTTAGGTTAGGTTAGGTTAGGTTAGGTTAGGTTAGGTTAGGTTAGGTTAGGTTAGGTTAGGTTAGGTTAGGTTAGGTTAGGTTAGGTTAGGTTAGGTTAGGTTAGGTTAGGTTAGGTTAGGTTAGGTTAGGTTAGGTTAGGTTAGGTTAGGTTAGGTTAGGTTAGGTTAGGTTAGGTTAGGTTAGGTTAGGTTAGGTTAGGTTAGGTTAGGTTAGGTTAGGTTAGGTTAGGTTAGGTTAGGTTAGGTTAGGTTAGGTTAGGTTAGGTTAGGTTAGGTTAGGTTAGGTTAGGTTAGGTTAGGTTAGGTTAGGTTAGGTTAGGTTAGGTTAGGTTAGGTTAGGTTAGGTTAGGTTAGGTTAGGTTAGGTTAGGTTAGGTTAGGTTAGGTTAGGTTAGGTTAGGTTAGGTTAGGTTAGGTTAGGTTAGGTTAGGTTAGGTTAGGTTAGGTTAGGTTAGGTTAGGTTAGGTTAGGTTAGGTTAGGTTAGGTTAGGTTAGGTTAGGTTAGGTTAGGTTAGGTTAGGTTAGGTTAGGTTAGGTTAGGTTAGGTTAGGTTAGGTTAGGTTAGGTTAGGTTAGGTTAGGTTAGGTTAGGTTAGGTTAGGTTAGGTTAGGTTAGGTTAGGTTTTTTTTTTTTTTTTTTTTTTTTTTTTTTTTTTTTTTTTTTTTTTTTTTTTAAACTTAAATCTATCTTCTTTCAACTGTTGCTTTGTATGCAACAACCTTTCATACCTCTACATTCAAACTGACTTTATTTATTTATCTATAGAATTAATCCTAATTATTTTTCCTACATTAACAATTTCTATCATTTCTACCTAAATATTCATAACTTATTACCATTTTGCATACCCTTACCCACAAAACCTCTCACTAACTACCCCCCCCCAACCCCCCCTTTCCTCCCCCAACCCCCCCTTTCCTCCCCCCCAACCCCCCCCTCAATCATTCGATACTCATCCATTCACTATAACACCATCAGTTCTGCCACCACTCATAAAAGTTATCAAATTATTAACTACTTTGGCAAAACCGATAATGTTTACAATCAAAAATTAATACTAAATTAAAATGATAAACAATAAAACAAACCCCTCTTGATTGATCACACTAAGTGATCCATCAAGAGGAGCAGTAGGTACATGTTTTTATTTTTCTATCTTGATTGAAACAATAATATCAACACAAACAAAGTAAATTAAATTAATTAAATTAAATTAAATTAAATCTAAAAATAAGACCAACTACAAAGTACCCTGATCTAGTAACAATTATAAGGAACAATTAATTACACAATTCAATACAATTTAGATAACCAAACTACAATTATAATAAGAAATAATATCATCCGAAATACAATAAAAATTAACAAGACATAAAAGTAATTACTCATAATATCCTTAAGCTAGTCAAGGATACCCGAGAACTAAATGTTACACAAAATAGAATAAATACATAAATTAATCCAATATAAATATCTATCCTACTATTCCATCTCTCTCTGACAAAACTCTCTACAATAAAATCCTCAAAACACTTTGAATAAATCAAAGCATCCGAGAACTTAAATTAAACTAATTATTATAATAGACACCTAAACTTAGACTACTTAATTACTTCCCCAGTTATCTATGCCCGTTCAAACTATAAATTATTCATTCAAAAATAAAAGTAAGAGAGTAAGCTAAACATAAATAATAATAATATCTCACAATATCCTTAAACCGGTTAAGGTATCTGAGTATTAGGTGTTCAAAATCAACAAAATTATTACTGCAATCACTTTAACACATTCCCTCTCCCCTAACAACATAATCCTCTGCGTACCTTGAATGAATCAAAGTATCCGAGGATATTAAACTAAATAAACTGTTAACTATCTTATCATTAACCATTTAACTATATCTAATTACATTGAACTAACTAACTATAGAATTCTAGTAACTAAATAATTACATTGAAATATATAACACATTATTAGATTTACTTCAACAAAACTTAATAGAAAAACATCAATTTACATTAAAATTTTCCAATAAATCCTCACCATAATTTTAACGGATCAAAACTATGTGAAGATCATTCTATTACCAATATAAACCCCTACAACCAATTAACAAAATAAAATAAAAATAATATGTTTTCTACTTTAATCACCCCCTTTTGAAATACAAGACCCCTAAATGATTAATTAACAAAACCTGTTAACTAATCCAAAGGGTCAGTGTCCTATGTTAACAATTAGACACAGTAGAACATTAATAGCAGATTAAGCTACTAAACATAAACAATAAACTACTACCCATTCACAAATTAAAATGTACCCAATGCTTACTTATTAACATCTAATTCTAATTCTAATGCTAATGATATCTATAATAATTTTACTTTATAATTAAATTGAATATCATAATAATTCTATTCCACCAAATAAACACATTCATCCATCAAACATTTAAAATAAAAATACTAATTCAATTTACTAATTACACTACAAAATATTCCCATCAATAAAATAAAATTCCAAATTCCAAAAGTAAACAAAACAGAACAGATTTTAACAGTGACAACTACACCAATATTTATATCTGTCATCACATCATACTCCTGAGTCCAACACTTCCATTCCATCTGTCACTGTCAATACAAAATGACAACTTCATTAAAATCATTAGCCAATAAATAAAATCAAATAATAAAATTCCTTTCAATAATTAATTAACCCATTTAAATAATACAAAAATATTAATAAATAATTAAATATGTAATCATAAAACTATATAGATCTCTCCCCTATATGTCACTGTCTGTGAACAATCTATAAATGACAGTCACATAACAAACAACCCAACTATCAAACAAAATCTTAGAAGCAAACAAAACACACAAACAAAAGTAAACAAACAGACTCATGTGCAAATAGATTTGCTTATCACTTTCTCTGTGAATTAATATTATTCAGGCTCTATAAAGGAGCCGTTCAGCCGTCCCACCTTTCGAAGAACAGTCTTCGCAAAAGCAAGAAACTTCGATCTACAATCGTTATCATTCACAATATGAGGTAAATTATCAATACCGATACAAGTCCCCATTGCACTCTCACAGTCGTACCTCAGTCTACAAAACATTGGACAATCAACTAACAAATGTTGAACTGTTTGAGGCACATCCTCGCAAAAGCACAATGGAGACTCAATCAGATTGAACCTGTGCAAATAATAGCAAAAACCTCCGTGCCCAGTGAAAATTTGTGCAAAATAGTTATCTAGCTTAATTTTTCTAAGGACTCCGAATGCCACTGCAACATCCGCAAAGAAGAGACGTGTAGTTGATCCAGTTGCCGCCGACTCGTACTCACGCTGCCATTCCTTTAACGTGTCAGCTCTGGCGGAGTGTTTAGCGAAGGACAAGGGGAACTTATCATACAAAGGTAACCGCCTATTATTCACCGCCGCATACTTCGCCAATTCATCGGCCCGCTCATTGCCAACAATCCCACAGTGAGCCTTGACCCAGTACAATGAAATTAATTTGTCTTTGCTAGCTAGCCGTTTAATTGCCTCTCTTATATAAACCGCCAAGGTTAGGTTAGGTTAGGTTAGGTTAGGTTAGGTTAGGTTAGGTTAGGTTAGGTTAGGTTAGGTTAGGTTAGGTTAGGTTAGGTTAGGTTAGGTTAGGTTAGGTTAGGTTAGGTTAGGTTAGGTTAGGTTAGGTTAGGTTAGGTTAGGTTAGGTTAGGTTAGGTTAGGTTAGGTTAGGTTAGGTTAGGTTAGGTTAGGTTAGGTTAGGTTAGGTTAGGTTAGGTTAGGTTAGGTTAGGTTAGGTTAGGTTAGGTTAGGTTAGGTTAGGTTAGGTTAGGTTAGGTTAGGTTAGGTTAGGTTAGGTTAGGTTAGGTTAGGTTAGGTTAGGTTAGGTTAGGTTAGGTTAGGTTAGGTTAGGTTAGGTTAGGTTAGGTTAGGTTAGGTTAGGTTAGGTTAGGTTAGGTTAGGTTAGGTTAGGTTAGGTTAGGTTAGGTTAGGTTAGGTTAGGTTAGGTTAGGTTAGGTTAGGTTAGGTTAGGTTAGGTTAGGTTAGGTTAGGTTAGGTTAGGTTAGGTTAGGTTAGGTTAGGTTAGGTTAGGTTAGGTTAGGTTAGGTTAGGTTAGGTTAGGTTAGGTTAGGTTAGGTTAGGTTAGGTTAGGTTAGGTTAGGTTAGGTTAGGTTAGGTTAGGTTAGGTTAGGTTAGGTTAGGTTAGGTTAGGTTAGGTTAGGTTAGGTTAGGTTAGGTTAGGTTAGGTTAGGTTAGGTTAGGTTAGGTTAGGTTAGGTTAGGTTAGGTTAGGTTAGGTTAGGTTAGGTTAGGTTAGGTTAGGTTAGGTTAGGTTAGGTTAGGTTAGGTTAGGTTAGGTTAGGTTAGGTTAGGTTAGGTTAGGTTAGGTTAGGTTAGGTTAGGTTAGGTTAGGTTAGGTTAGGTTAGGTTAGGTTAGGTTAGGTTAGGTTAGGTTAGGTTAGGTTAGGTTAGGTTAGGTTAGGTTAGGTTAGGTTAGGTTAGGTTAGGTTAGGTTAGGTTAGGTTAGGTTAGGTTAGGTTAGGTTAGGTTAGGTTAGGTTAGGTTAGGTTAGGTTAGGTTAGGTTAGGTTAGGTTAGGTTAGGTTAGGTTAGGTTAGGTTAGGTTAGGTTAGGTTAGGTTAGGTTAGGTTAGGTTAGGTTAGGTTAGGTTAGGTTAGGTTAGGTTAGGTTAGGTTAGGTTAGGTTAGGTTAGGTTAGGTTAGGTTAGGTTAGGTTAGGTTAGGTTAGGTTAGGTTAGGTTAGGTTAGGTTAGGTTAGGTTAGGTTAGGTTAGGTTAGGTTAGGTTAGGTTAGGTTAGGTTAGGTTAGGTTAGGTTAGGTTAGGTTAGGTTAGGTTAGGTTAGGTTAGGTTAGGTTAGGTTAGGTTAGGTTAGGTTAGGTTAGGTTAGGTTAGGTTAGGTTAGGTTAGGTTAGGTTAGGTTAGGTTAGGTTAGGTTAGGTTAGGTTAGGTTAGGTTAGGTTAGGTTAGGTTAGGTTAGGTTAGGTTAGGTTAGGTTAGGTTAGGTTAGGTTAGGTTAGGTTAGGTTAGGTTAGGTTAGGTTAGGTTAGGTTAGGTTAGGTTAGGTTAGGTTAGGTTAGGTTAGGTTAGGTTAGGTTAGGTTAGGTTAGGTTAGGTTAGGTTAGGTTAGGTTAGGTTAGGTTAGGTTAGGTTAGGTTAGGTTAGGTTAGGTTAGGTTAGGTTAGGTTAGGTTAGGTTAGGTTAGGTTAGGTTAGGTTAGGTTAGGTTAGGTTAGGTTAGGTTAGGTTAGGTTAGGTTAGGTTAGGTTAGGTTAGGTTAGGTTAGGTTAGGTTAGGTTAGGTTAGGTTAGGTTAGGTTAGGTTAGGTTAGGTTAGGTTAGGTTAGGTTAGGTTAGGTTAGGTTAGGTTAGGTTAGGTTAGGTTAGGTTAGGTTAGGTTAGGTTAGGTTAGGTTAGGTTAGGTTAGGTTAGGTTAGGTTAGGTTAGGTTAGGTTAGGTTAGGTTAGGTTAGGTTAGGTTAGGTTAGGTTAGGTTAGGTTAGGTTAGGTTAGGTTAGGTTAGGTTAGGTTAGGTTAGGTTAGGTTAGGTTAGGTTAGGTTAGGTTAGGTTAGGTTAGGTTAGGTTAGGTTAGGTTAGGTTAGGTTAGGTTAGGTTAGGTTAGGTTAGGTTAGGTTAGGTTAGGTTAGGTTAGGTTAGGTTAGGTTAGGTTAGGTTAGGTTAGGTTAGGTTAGGTTAGGTTAGGTTAGGTTAGGTTAGGTTAGGTTAGGTTAGGTTAGGTTAGGTTAGGTTAGGTTAGGTTAGGTTAGGTTAGGTTAGGTTAGGTTAGGTTAGGTTAGGTTAGGTTAGGTTAGGTTAGGTTAGGTTAGGTTAGGTTAGGTTAGGTTAGGTTAGGTTAGGTTAGGTTAGGTTAGGTTAGGTTAGGTTAGGTTAGGTTAGGTTAGGTTAGGTTAGGTTAGGTTAGGTTAGGTTAGGTTAGGTTAGGTTAGGTTAGGTTAGGTTAGGTTAGGTTAGGTTAGGTTAGGTTAGGTTAGGTTAGGTTAGGTTAGGTTAGGTTAGGTTAGGTTAGGTTAGGTTAGGTTAGGTTAGGTTAGGTTAGGTTAGGTTAGGTTAGGTTAGGTTAGGTTAGGTTAGGTTAGGTTAGGTTAGGTTAGGTTAGGTTAGGTTAGGTTAGGTTAGGTTAGGTTAGGTTAGGTTAGGTTAGGTTAGGTTAGGTTAGGTTAGGTTAGGTTAGGTTAGGTTAGGTTAGGTTAGGTTAGGTTAGGTTAGGTTAGGTTAGGTTAGGTTAGGTTAGGTTAGGTTAGGTTAGGTTAGGTTAGGTTAGGTTAGGTTAGGTTAGGTTAGGTTAGGTTAGGTTAGGTTAGGTTAGGTTAGGTTAGGTTAGGTTAGGTTAGGTTAGGTTAGGTTAGGTTAGGTTAGGTTAGGTTAGGTTAGGTTAGGTTAGGTTAGGTTAGGTTAGGTTAGGTTAGGTTAGGTTAGGTTAGGTTAGGTTAGGTTAGGTTAGGTTAGGTTAGGTTAGGTTAGGTTAGGTTAGGTTAGGTTAGGTTAGGTTAGGTTAGGTTAGGTTAGGTTAGGTTAGGTTAGGTTAGGTTAGGTTAGGTTAGGTTAGGTTAGGTTAGGTTAGGTTAGGTTAGGTTAGGTTAGGTTAGGTTAGGTTAGGTTAGGTTAGGTTAGGTTAGGTTAGGTTAGGTTAGGTTAGGTTAGGTTAGGTTAGGTTAGGTTAGGTTAGGTTAGGTTAGGTTAGGTTAGGTTAGGTTAGGTTAGGTTAGGTTAGGTTAGGTTAGGTTAGGTTAGGTTAGGTTAGGTTAGGTTAGGTTAGGTTAGGTTAGGTTAGGTTAGGTTAGGTTAGGTTAGGTTAGGTTAGGTTAGGTTAGGTTAGGTTAGGTTAGGTTAGGTTAGGTTAGGTTAGGTTAGGTTAGGTTAGGTTAGGTTAGGTTAGGTTAGGTTAGGTTAGGTTAGGTTAGGTTAGGTTAGGTTAGGTTAGGTTAGGTTAGGTTAGGTTAGGTTAGGTTAGGTTAGGTTAGGTTAGGTTAGGTTAGGTTAGGTTAGGTTAGGTTAGGTTAGGTTAGGTTAGGTTAGGTTAGGTTAGGTTAGGTTAGGTTAGGTTAGGTTAGGTTAGGTTAGGTTAGGTTAGGTTAGGTTAGGTTAGGTTAGGTTAGGTTAGGTTAGGTTAGGTTAGGTTAGGTTAGGTTAGGTTAGGTTAGGTTAGGTTAGGTTAGGTTAGGTTAGGTTAGGTTAGGTTAGGTTAGGTTAGGTTAGGTTAGGTTAGGTTAGGTTAGGTTAGGTTAGGTTAGGTTAGGTTAGGTTAGGTTAGGTTAGGTTAGGTTAGGTTAGGTTAGGTTAGGTTAGGTTAGGTTAGGTTAGGTTAGGTTAGGTTAGGTTAGGTTAGGTTAGGTTAGGTTAGGTTAGGTTAGGTTAGGTTAGGTTAGGTTAGGTTAGGTTAGGTTAGGTTAGGTTAGGTTAGGTTAGGTTAGGTTAGGTTAGGTTAGGTTAGGTTAGGTTAGGTTAGGTTAGGTTAGGTTAGGTTAGGTTAGGTTAGGTTAGGTTAGGTTAGGTTAGGTTAGGTTAGGTTAGGTTAGGTTAGGTTAGGTTAGGTTAGGTTAGGTTAGGTTAGGTTAGGTTAGGTTAGGTTAGGTTAGGTTAGGTTAGGTTAGGTTAGGTTAGGTTAGGTTAGGTTAGGTTAGGTTAGGTTAGGTTAGGTTAGGTTAGGTTAGGTTAGGTTAGGTTAGGTTAGGTTAGGTTAGGTTAGGTTAGGTTAGGTTAGGTTAGGTTAGGTTAGGTTAGGTTAGGTTAGGTTAGGTTAGGTTAGGTTAGGTTAGGTTAGGTTAGGTTAGGTTAGGTTAGGTTAGGTTAGGTTAGGTTAGGTTAGGTTAGGTTAGGTTAGGTTAGGTTAGGTTAGGTTAGGTTAGGTTAGGTTAGGTTAGGTTAGGTTAGGTTAGGTTAGGTTAGGTTAGGTTAGGTTAGGTTAGGTTAGGTTAGGTTAGGTTAGGTTAGGTTAGGTTAGGTTAGGTTAGGTTAGGTTAGGTTAGGTTAGGTTAGGTTAGGTTAGGTTAGGTTAGGTTAGGTTAGGTTAGGTTAGGTTAGGTTAGGTTAGGTTAGGTTAGGTTAGGTTAGGTTAGGTTAGGTTAGGTTAGGTTAGGTTAGGTTAGGTTAGGTTAGGTTAGGTTAGGTTAGGTTAGGTTAGGTTAGGTTAGGTTAGGTTAGGTTAGGTTAGGTTAGGTTAGGTTAGGTTAGGTTAGGTTAGGTTAGGTTAGGTTAGGTTAGGTTAGGTTAGGTTAGGTTAGGTTAGGTTAGGTTAGGTTAGGTTAGGTTAGGTTAGGTTAGGTTAGGTTAGGTTAGGTTAGGTTAGGTTAGGTTAGGTTAGGTTAGGTTAGGTTAGGTTAGGTTAGGTTAGGTTAGGTTAGGTTAGGTTAGGTTAGGTTAGGTTAGGTTAGGTTAGGTTAGGTTAGGTTAGGTTAGGTTAGGTTAGGTTAGGTTAGGTTAGGTTAGGTTAGGTTAGGTTAGGTTAGGTTAGGTTAGGTTAGGTTAGGTTAGGTTAGGTTAGGTTAGGTTAGGTTAGGTTAGGTTAGGTTAGGTTAGGTTAGGTTAGGTTAGGTTAGGTTAGGTTAGGTTAGGTTAGGTTAGGTTAGGTTAGGTTAGGTTAGGTTAGGTTAGGTTAGGTTAGGTTAGGTTAGGTTAGGTTAGGTTAGGTTAGGTTAGGTTAGGTTAGGTTAGGTTAGGTTAGGTTAGGTTAGGTTAGGTTAGGTTAGGTTAGGTTAGGTTAGGTTAGGTTAGGTTAGGTTAGGTTAGGTTAGGTTAGGTTAGGTTAGGTTAGGTTAGGTTAGGTTAGGTTAGGTTAGGTTAGGTTAGGTTAGGTTAGGTTAGGTTAGGTTAGGTTAGGTTAGGTTAGGTTAGGTTAGGTTAGGTTAGGTTAGGTTAGGTTAGGTTAGGTTAGGTTAGGTTAGGTTAGGTTAGGTTAGGTTAGGTTAGGTTAGGTTAGGTTAGGTTAGGTTAGGTTAGGTTAGGTTAGGTTAGGTTAGGTTAGGTTAGGTTAGGTTAGGTTAGGTTAGGTTAGGTTAGGTTAGGTTAGGTTAGGTTAGGTTAGGTTAGGTTAGGTTAGGTTAGGTTAGGTTAGGTTAGGTTAGGTTAGGTTAGGTTAGGTTAGGTTAGGTTAGGTTAGGTTAGGTTAGGTTAGGTTAGGTTAGGTTAGGTTAGGTTAGGTTAGGTTAGGTTAGGTTAGGTTAGGTTAGGTTAGGTTAGGTTAGGTTAGGTTAGGTTAGGTTAGGTTAGGTTAGGTTAGGTTAGGTTAGGTTAGGTTAGGTTAGGTTAGGTTAGGTTAGGTTAGGTTAGGTTAGGTTAGGTTAGGTTAGGTTAGGTTAGGTTAGGTTAGGTTAGGTTAGGTTAGGTTAGGTTAGGTTAGGTTAGGTTAGGTTAGGTTAGGTTAGGTTAGGTTAGGTTAGGTTAGGTTAGGTTAGGTTAGGTTAGGTTAGGTTAGGTTAGGTTAGGTTAGGTTAGGTTAGGTTAGGTTAGGTTAGGTTAGGTTAGGTTAGGTTAGGTTAGGTTAGGTTAGGTTAGGTTAGGTTAGGTTAGGTTAGGTTAGGTTAGGTTAGGTTAGGTTAGGTTAGGTTAGGTTAGGTTAGGTTAGGTTAGGTTAGGTTAGGTTAGGTTAGGTTAGGTTAGGTTAGGTTAGGTTAGGTTAGGTTAGGTTAGGTTAGGTTAGGTTAGGTTAGGTTAGGTTAGGTTAGGTTAGGTTAGGTTAGGTTAGGTTAGGTTAGGTTAGGTTAGGTTAGGTTAGGTTAGGTTAGGTTAGGTTAGGTTAGGTTAGGTTAGGTTAGGTTAGGTTAGGTTAGGTTAGGTTAGGTTAGGTTAGGTTAGGTTAGGTTAGGTTAGGTTAGGTTAGGTTAGGTTAGGTTAGGTTAGGTTAGGTTAGGTTAGGTTAGGTTAGGTTAGGTTAGGTTAGGTTAGGTTAGGTTAGGTTAGGTTAGGTTAGGTTAGGTTAGGTTAGGTTAGGTTAGGTTAGGTTAGGTTAGGTTAGGTTAGGTTAGGTTAGGTTAGGTTAGGTTAGGTTAGGTTAGGTTAGGTTAGGTTAGGTTAGGTTAGGTTAGGTTAGGTTAGGTTAGGTTAGGTTAGGTTAGGTTAGGTTAGGTTAGGTTAGGTTAGGTTAGGTTAGGTTAGGTTAGGTTAGGTTAGGTTAGGTTAGGTTAGGTTAGGTTAGGTTAGGTTAGGTTAGGTTAGGTTAGGTTAGGTTAGGTTAGGTTAGGTTAGGTTAGGTTAGGTTAGGTTAGGTTAGGTTAGGTTAGGTTAGGTTAGGTTAGGTTAGGTTAGGTTAGGTTAGGTTAGGTTAGGTTAGGTTAGGTTAGGTTAGGTTAGGTTAGGTTAGGTTAGGTTAGGTTAGGTTAGGTTAGGTTAGGTTAGGTTAGGTTAGGTTAGGTTAGGTTAGGTTAGGTTAGGTTAGGTTAGGTTAGGTTAGGTTAGGTTAGGTTAGGTTAGGTTAGGTTAGGTTAGGTTAGGTTAGGTTAGGTTAGGTTAGGTTAGGTTAGGTTAGGTTAGGTTAGGTTAGGTTAGGTTAGGTTAGGTTAGGTTAGGTTAGGTTAGGTTAGGTTAGGTTAGGTTAGGTTAGGTTAGGTTAGGTTAGGTTAGGTTAGGTTAGGTTAGGTTAGGTTAGGTTAGGTTAGGTTAGGTTAGGTTAGGTTAGGTTAGGTTAGGTTAGGTTAGGTTAGGTTAGGTTAGGTTAGGTTAGGTTAGGTTAGGTTAGGTTAGGTTAGGTTAGGTTAGGTTAGGTTAGGTTAGGTTAGGTTAGGTTAGGTTAGGTTAGGTTAGGTTAGGTTAGGTTAGGTTAGGTTAGGTTAGGTTAGGTTAGGTTAGGTTAGGTTAGGTTAGGTTAGGTTAGGTTAGGTTAGGTTAGGTTAGGTTAGGTTAGGTTAGGTTAGGTTAGGTTAGGTTAGGTTAGGTTAGGTTAGGTTAGGTTAGGTTAGGTTAGGTTAGGTTAGGTTAGGTTAGGTTAGGTTAGGTTAGGTTAGGTTAGGTTAGGTTAGGTTAGGTTAGGTTAGGTTAGGTTAGGTTAGGTTAGGTTAGGTTAGGTTAGGTTAGGTTAGGTTAGGTTAGGTTAGGTTAGGTTAGGTTAGGTTAGGTTAGGTTAGGTTAGGTTAGGTTAGGTTAGGTTAGGTTAGGTTAGGTTAGGTTAGGTTAGGTTAGGTTAGGTTAGGTTAGGTTAGGTTAGGTTAGGTTAGGTTAGGTTAGGTTAGGTTAGGTTAGGTTAGGTTAGGTTAGGTTAGGTTAGGTTAGGTTAGGTTAGGTTAGGTTAGGTTAGGTTAGGTTAGGTTAGGTTAGGTTAGGTTAGGTTAGGTTAGGTTAGGTTAGGTTAGGTTAGGTTAGGTTAGGTTAGGTTAGGTTAGGTTAGGTTAGGTTAGGTTAGGTTAGGTTAGGTTAGGTTAGGTTAGGTTAGGTTAGGTTAGGTTAGGTTAGGTTAGGTTAGGTTAGGTTAGGTTAGGTTAGGTTAGGTTAGGTTAGGTTAGGTTAGGTTAGGTTAGGTTAGGTTAGGTTAGGTTAGGTTAGGTTAGGTTAGGTTAGGTTAGGTTAGGTTAGGTTAGGTTAGGTTAGGTTAGGTTAGGTTAGGTTAGGTTAGGTTAGGTTAGGTTAGGTTAGGTTAGGTTAGGTTAGGTTAGGTTAGGTTAGGTTAGGTTAGGTTAGGTTAGGTTAGGTTAGGTTAGGTTAGGTTAGGTTAGGTTAGGTTAGGTTAGGTTAGGTTAGGTTAGGTTAGGTTAGGTTAGGTTAGGTTAGGTTAGGTTAGGTTAGGTTAGGTTAGGTTAGGTTAGGTTAGGTTAGGTTAGGTTAGGTTAGGTTAGGTTAGGTTAGGTTAGGTTAGGTTAGGTTAGGTTAGGTTAGGTTAGGTTAGGTTAGGTTAGGTTAGGTTAGGTTAGGTTAGGTTAGGTTAGGTTAGGTTAGGTTAGGTTAGGTTAGGTTAGGTTAGGTTAGGTTAGGTTAGGTTAGGTTAGGTTAGGTTAGGTTAGGTTAGGTTAGGTTAGGTTAGGTTAGGTTAGGTTAGGTTAGGTTAGGTTAGGTTAGGTTAGGTTAGGTTAGGTTAGGTTAGGTTAGGTTAGGTTAGGTTAGGTTAGGTTAGGTTAGGTTAGGTTAGGTTAGGTTAGGTTAGGTTAGGTTAGGTTAGGTTAGGTTAGGTTAGGTTAGGTTAGGTTAGGTTAGGTTAGGTTAGGTTAGGTTAGGTTAGGTTAGGTTAGGTTAGGTTAGGTTAGGTTAGGTTAGGTTAGGTTAGGTTAGGTTAGGTTAGGTTAGGTTAGGTTAGGTTAGGTTAGGTTAGGTTAGGTTAGGTTAGGTTAGGTTAGGTTAGGTTAGGTTAGGTTAGGTTAGGTTAGGTTAGGTTAGGTTAGGTTAGGTTAGGTTAGGTTAGGTTAGGTTAGGTTAGGTTAGGTTAGGTTAGGTTAGGTTAGGTTAGGTTAGGTTAGGTTAGGTTAGGTTAGGTTAGGTTAGGTTAGGTTAGGTTAGGTTAGGTTAGGTTAGGTTAGGTTAGGTTAGGTTAGGTTAGGTTAGGTTAGGTTAGGTTAGGTTAGGTTAGGTTAGGTTAGGTTAGGTTAGGTTAGGTTAGGTTAGGTTAGGTTAGGTTAGGTTAGGTTAGGTTAGGTTAGGTTAGGTTAGGTTAGGTTAGGTTAGGTTAGGTTAGGTTAGGTTAGGTTAGGTTAGGTTAGGTTAGGTTAGGTTAGGTTAGGTTAGGTTAGGTTAGGTTAGGTTAGGTTAGGTTAGGTTAGGTTAGGTTAGGTTAGGTTAGGTTAGGTTAGGTTAGGTTAGGTTAGGTTAGGTTAGGTTAGGTTAGGTTAGGTTAGGTTAGGTTAGGTTAGGTTAGGTTAGGTTAGGTTAGGTTAGGTTAGGTTAGGTTAGGTTAGGTTAGGTTAGGTTAGGTTAGGTTAGGTTAGGTTAGGTTAGGTTAGGTTAGGTTAGGTTAGGTTAGGTTAGGTTAGGTTAGGTTAGGTTAGGTTAGGTTAGGTTAGGTTAGGTTAGGTTAGGTTAGGTTAGGTTAGGTTAGGTTAGGTTAGGTTAGGTTAGGTTAGGTTAGGTTAGGTTAGGTTAGGTTAGGTTAGGTTAGGTTAGGTTAGGTTAGGTTAGGTTAGGTTAGGTTAGGTTAGGTTAGGTTAGGTTAGGTTAGGTTAGGTTAGGTTAGGTTAGGTTAGGTTAGGTTAGGTTAGGTTAGGTTAGGTTAGGTTAGGTTAGGTTAGGTTAGGTTAGGTTAGGTTAGGTTAGGTTAGGTTAGGTTAGGTTAGGTTAGGTTAGGTTAGGTTAGGTTAGGTTAGGTTAGGTTAGGTTAGGTTAGGTTAGGTTAGGTTAGGTTAGGTTAGGTTAGGTTAGGTTAGGTTAGGTTAGGTTAGGTTAGGTTAGGTTAGGTTAGGTTAGGTTAGGTTAGGTTAGGTTAGGTTAGGTTAGGTTAGGTTAGGTTAGGTTAGGTTAGGTTAGGTTAGGTTAGGTTAGGTTAGGTTAGGTTAGGTTAGGTTAGGTTAGGTTAGGTTAGGTTAGGTTAGGTTAGGTTAGGTTAGGTTAGGTTAGGTTAGGTTAGGTTAGGTTAGGTTAGGTTAGGTTAGGTTAGGTTAGGTTAGGTTAGGTTAGGTTAGGTTAGGTTAGGTTAGGTTAGGTTAGGTTAGGTTAGGTTAGGTTAGGTTAGGTTAGGTTAGGTTAGGTTAGGTTAGGTTAGGTTAGGTTAGGTTAGGTTAGGTTAGGTTAGGTTAGGTTAGGTTAGGTTAGGTTAGGTTAGGTTAGGTTAGGTTAGGTTAGGTTAGGTTAGGTTAGGTTAGGTTAGGTTAGGTTAGGTTAGGTTAGGTTAGGTTAGGTTAGGTTAGGTTAGGTTAGGTTAGGTTAGGTTAGGTTAGGTTAGGTTAGGTTAGGTTAGGTTAGGTTAGGTTAGGTTAGGTTAGGTTAGGTTAGGTTAGGTTAGGTTAGGTTAGGTTAGGTTAGGTTAGGTTAGGTTAGGTTAGGTTAGGTTAGGTTAGGTTAGGTTAGGTTAGGTTAGGTTAGGTTAGGTTAGGTTAGGTTAGGTTAGGTTAGGTTAGGTTAGGTTAGGTTAGGTTAGGTTAGGTTAGGTTAGGTTAGGTTAGGTTAGGTTAGGTTAGGTTAGGTTAGGTTAGGTTAGGTTAGGTTAGGTTAGGTTAGGTTAGGTTAGGTTAGGTTAGGTTAGGTTAGGTTAGGTTAGGTTAGGTTAGGTTAGGTTAGGTTAGGTTAGGTTAGGTTAGGTTAGGTTAGGTTAGGTTAGGTTAGGTTAGGTTAGGTTAGGTTAGGTTAGGTTAGGTTAGGTTAGGTTAGGTTAGGTTAGGTTAGGTTAGGTTAGGTTAGGTTAGGTTAGGTTAGGTTAGGTTAGGTTAGGTTAGGTTAGGTTAGGTTAGGTTAGGTTAGGTTAGGTTAGGTTAGGTTAGGTTAGGTTAGGTTAGGTTAGGTTAGGTTAGGTTAGGTTAGGTTAGGTTAGGTTAGGTTAGGTTAGGTTAGGTTAGGTTAGGTTAGGTTAGGTTAGGTTAGGTTAGGTTAGGTTAGGTTAGGTTAGGTTAGGTTAGGTTAGGTTAGGTTAGGTTAGGTTAGGTTAGGTTAGGTTAGGTTAGGTTAGGTTAGGTTAGGTTAGGTTAGGTTAGGTTAGGTTAGGTTAGGTTAGGTTAGGTTAGGTTAGGTTAGGTTAGGTTAGGTTAGGTTAGGTTAGGTTAGGTTAGGTTAGGTTAGGTTAGGTTAGGTTAGGTTAGGTTAGGTTAGGTTAGGTTAGGTTAGGTTAGGTTAGGTTAGGTTAGGTTAGGTTAGGTTAGGTTAGGTTAGGTTAGGTTAGGTTAGGTTAGGTTAGGTTAGGTTAGGTTAGGTTAGGTTAGGTTA